>CADCSW010000047.1:0-11545 GCA_902805455.1 Daldinia concentrica | reverse complement strand
ATAAAATATTAATTAATTCTTTTAAATAATAAATACGTATATTATAATAAATTCTTTATTAAAATCACCGTATTTTTAAACCATTAATTATGACTTTTCGTATGACATAAAGATATTTTTAACTTTAATTTCTTAAATTATTCATAATTTAAATATTATTATTCTTTATTATATTATTGTATTATATATTTCGGGTAATAAAATACCTTTTTAAATAAAACGTTTAATTTTTTAAATTAAACGCCTTATATAAGTTTATTAATGTAATTATTTTTCGTTAACTTATAACTTTAATATTAGGTTAAATTATCTTATTTTTTTAAATAAAATATAATAAATAATATATGAAAATTATTAACATATATAAGATTTTTTTTAAAATAAATTTATAATTATTTAAATTAATTGTAGATTTAAATAACTTAATTATAAATTTTTGCCTTTTTATAAAATCTTTTTTAAATTAACGTAAAATTTTGCGTATATATTTTTAAATGTAAATGTATTATGGAAATATTGGAAAAAATGGTTACGTTTTTATTAATAATAACCGTAATAACCTTATAAAGGCCTTTTTATTTTCCTTTTAATAAATTAAAACTTCACTTTTTTTTATTAAAATATTATAGATAACATTTTTAAATATTAAAATTATTCCTTATATTTAAAACGTTTTTTAATTAAATATTATACTTTAATTTTTTTTAACTTTTATTATTACCTTTTAAATTATTTATATTTTTAAATTTGCGTAAAATTGATAATAAATCTATATTAATTTTAAATAAGTATTAAAAAAATTAAAGGTAAATATAAAACTATTTAAATTAACCATATTATTTATTACTTTAATTGTTATTTAAAATTGAAATATTTTTAAATTAAAGTTTTAAAATTTATTAATTATAATTTTATAAGTTTTATATACAGGCTATAATATTCTTTTAACTTTATTAATAAATTAATAAATTTTTATAAAAACTTAATAATAAATAACGCTTAATGATATAAATTTTATTCTTAAATTTAATATTATTAAAATTAATATCAACATTATAAATAATAATATTAAAAATTTAAAATATATATTCATTTAATATTACTTAAAAGATTTCTTATATTTTTAATCAAAATAATTTTTATAAATTATATCATTTAAAATCCATAATTATATTAATTATATATATCAATCATATTAATATATATAATATTCTAATATTTATAATTAACTTTATATTAAAATTTTATATATATTAAATTTTAAAACATACATTTATTTATAATAATAATATATTTATTAATCAAAAATATAATATTATATATATAATCTAACTTTATCAATATATTTTATAATATTTCGAATATAATAAATTATATAAAATAGATAATTTCATTTTTAAAATATCTAATATATAAATATATAATAAATATATATATCTAATGTATATATCTTCTTTATTTCTATATAATTAATACATCATTATTTAAATATATCTCTCTAAAATAATTTATATCTTTAAAATATAAAAAAATAAAATATTTAATTCTATTATATAAATTAATTAATTTAAAAAAAATATTAATCGTAATTATTTCCGTAATTTAATAAAAGATTTATTATTAAATTTAATATTTATTTTACTTATTTAATTATTATTTATTTATTTTAATTACATTCAGAAAACCTTATATAAATATTTAACACTATTCCTTTTCCACTAATAAACATTTACATTACGTTTATATTAGAATAATTTTTTTAAAATATCTTTAATATATTAATTTAAAATAAAAAAATATTACTTTAAAGTTTTTTAATAAAAATAATAAAAACAATTTAATATTAATATATTTAATTTAATTTAAATAAGTAACGGTTAAAATTATTTAATTTTACTTTTTTACCTTAAAATTTAAACGTTATTTTTATTATTAAATTTTAAATTTTCTTTCTTTATTCTTATAATTAATTAAAAATAATATATTTTCTTTTATTTTATTCCTTTTAACTTTTATTAATTTTTAACTTCTTTTATTTCTTTTAAAATATTTAATAAATTAACATCCTTTTTCTTATATATTTAACAGCGTTTTTCCAATTTTATAACACTTTTTTTAACTTATATTTTTTGCTTTTATCGATACAATATTTTCGTTTTGTGTAATATTAGTTAATATCTTTATTACTCTTTTTATTATATATTATTATATACCTTTTAAATTTTTATAAATATTTATTAAAATATAAAATTTATTTATTAAATTTTTAAATTAATATAATAAAGTGATAAAACATATTACAATTATGGGATAATGTAATATATTTAATAAATAACTGTAATAAATTATTATTTTCTTTTAAAATTTTGTTTAGAATACGTTAGTACAATAATAACTTATCAAATATAACTTATAATACTTTAAATTTAACTTTTTCTTATTTTCTTTTTAATTTTAATATTATAGAAAATAATAAACGTTTAATTTTAATAATATTATATTTTATTTTATTCTGTATTAAAATATTATTCCAATTAAATATATATTTACAAAATATTAATATTAAAGTATATTATATAAAATATATTGTGCTTTTCCGATTAAAATAGTAGAAAATATAATATAAAATTATATTTATTAATTTTTACCGTATATAATATATATTTAAAAAAAACCAAATTTATTTTTAAAATATTGTAAGTTTCACCTATATAAATATTTTATTATTTTAAATTTTTTTTAAAATAACTTATAATAATTAAAAAAATATTTCGTTAAAAACTTATATTAAGAAAATATTATAATATATATTATATACTTATTAATTATTAATAAATATAAAAATTTATTTCGTTAGATTATTTGCCATTGGGTATAAACAATAAAGCCATTTTAAAAAAAAACTGTAATTTTTTATAAATTAATTTTCCGTTTATTCCAACGTTTAAAAAAACCAAATTACTATTATATAAAAACTATTTGATAACGGTTTAAATAATTTAAGTTATATTTTTTAATATTATTAAAAATTTATTCTTATGTAAGATTAATATTATATATAAGATTATATTTTAATTATTTTATATATACGGAATTATGTATAAAACGTTAACTTGTAAAATAAACCGAAAAAAAAGGCTGATAATTCTTTTATAAAGCCGAAAAATAAAGATATTATCTATTAATTAAATATTACTTTAATAAAATAATTTAATATTTTTTAGAAAAATTAATTAAGTTATGTTATAATATAGGTTAAAAATAGATTATATAATAAAGATAATAGTTAAAAAGATGAAGTAATAATCTAATTATTAAATTAAAGATAAAATATTAAAAATTAATAAAATTATTAAAGGTAAAAGGTAAAAGGAATATTACATATATAAATAAATAATGTATATTAAAAAGGCAAAAAAAGATAATTTAATTGAAATTATATTAAAAATAAGATTTAATTTATATATATATAATTACTTAAACCAATATTTATAAATTAAAAATTATTAATTATTATTATAATATAATATATATATATAATTTATATATTAAAATAAATTAATCTTTTATTAATATTATATATAAATATTTTTATACCAACGTATTTAACCATCTCTATTAATTATATTTAATTTATTAATATATTATATTAATAATTTATATAACGTTATAAAATTAATAAATATTTTTGTATAATTAATATTATATTTTTTATATAAACACCTTTTATTATTATTATATTTTATAATCTCGTACGCATTTATTTTGATAATATTATAAAATTATTTATTGTAAACTTTTAAATTGTTTTTAATATTTATCTATAATTTCTTTAAATATATATATATTTATTAAATTTTTATTAATATTTTCGAAATTTAATAACTTAAATAATATCAAATTACCTTTTATTTAAGTAATTATTTATAAATTAATTAATTCCTATCTTATTATTATATAATTAAACTATTATATAAAAATAAATCTTTATTTAAAAATTAATTTAAAAAATTCGAAAACTTATCTTTATTTTTTTATTTTATTATGTTATTATTAATAATATAAGTTTAAGTTTATATTAAATCTTTTACTTATAAATTTTAAAATATTATTAAAAATATAAATAATATAAAGAAATAAAATATAAAAATAAAGGTTTAAATTAAAATGGTATAAAAAAATATTTTTATAAAGATTATATATAAATAAGGAATTATTCGTCATAAATATTACAAATATTTTTATAAAGAAATTATTAATATTGTATATATTATTACAATAGTTTTTTTTAAATTATTATAATAATGACTTTTTAATTTTATTAATTTATATTATTAAATATTTAACAATATTAATTAATATTAATAAATACGTGTAAAGAAATAATAATAAAATAAATAATAAATAAATCAAATGTAATAAAATTAATATATTATTAATATTTAAAGAAAGAATTATTTATTATAAAGGAATAAAAAAATTATTTTTTTTATAATGCATGGTACATAAGTACGACCTCCTTAACTAAAGACGTAAAACGTCATGGTACGTTCATAAGTCATTTAACCATTAAAATAAATATTAAAAATAATTTAAAACATTTATAATAAATAATTTTATAACATTATTAAAACAAATATACTTAAAATTATAAAATATATTAATAATAAAAAAAGTATTTATATAAAAATACAATAATTATATAAATATTTATAATTTTATAATGTTACGTAAATTATTAATATAAAATATTAATAAATTAAATATAATTAAATAAAAATAACTAAATATATTAATATAAAAATATTTATATATAATATTAATAAAATATTAATTTATTTTAATATATAAATTTATATATATATTACGTTATAATAATAATCGATAATTTTAACTTATAAACGTTAATTTAAATAATTATACGTATAAGTTAAACTTTATTCTTTAATATAATTCAATTAAACCATTTTTTTTCGCTTTTTAATATATGTTATTTATTCTTTACGTAATAATCCCTCCGCCCCCCGCTTTTAATAATTTTTCGTTAATCTTTAATATTTTACTTATAATTTAATAATTAAAACCCATTATTTATCTTTTTTTTTAACCATTACCTTTATTATATAACCTTTTTTAATTTATATTATAATATAATTTAACCAACCTTTTTAAAAAAAAAATAAGTTATTCGTATTAAAGTAATATTTAATTAATAAATACCATTTTTTATTTTTAACTTTATAAAAAACTATCGCGTTTTTTTTTAACTTACTTTTATAAACTAATGCCTTATATAATATCCCAATATATATAAAATAATTAAAATATAACCTATATATAACATTAACTTTACATAAAATAAGCTTTACAATAATACCGAAAAATATACTTAAACCATTTAAATCCTTTATTAAATAATTTCATTATATAATAACAGCAATTCCTTTAAACGCTTAAAACAAACAAAAAAAAACCAACTTATAAAAGTTACAATTTTTTCTTTTAAACGGCTTTATTATTTATATTAATAAATAATTTAACAAAATAAATTTTTATATTTATTAATAATTAATAAATACAAATATATTATAACATTTCTTTAACATAAATTTTTAACAAAAATATCTCTTAATTATTATAAATTATTTTAAAAAGTTTAAAATAATTAAAATAATTACATAATAAAGTTTATAATATTTTAAAAATAAATTTTAATTTTTTTAAATATATATTATACAACTAAAATTTAATAAATATAATTTTATACTATATTTTTACAATCTTTTTAAAACAAATAACAATATATTTCTTATATAATATACCTTAACATTAATATTTTATAAATATATATTTAACTATAAAATAATATTTTAATATAAAATAAAATAAAATACAATACCATTAAAATTAAAAAAAAATAAAAAATTAAATTTAAAAATATTATAAATTATATTTAATAAATTATTATTATATTAACGTATTTTAAACGTAATTTTAAAAGAAAATAACAACTTATAATAATAATTATCCATTAAACATACCGTATTATCCCGTAACTATAACACATTTTATTTATTTTATTATATTAATTTAAAAATTTAATAAAAAAATTTTATATTTTAATTAATATTTATAAAAATCTAAAAAAATATATAATAATATATAATTAAAAATAAAATAAAACGTTAATTAATATTATACAAAATAAAAATATTATTATACTAATAAAAGAAATATTAAATTAAAAAATATTGTAAAATTAAAAGAAAACATTATTAAATATATAAAAAAAAAGGATATTAATTTACCATTACTTTAAAAAAAAAATAAAAAGTTAAAAATTAATAAAAGTTAAAAGTGATAAAATAAAAGAAAATATACACATTTTAACTAATTATAAATATATCGAAAGTTTAAAGTTTGTAATAAAAAAATAAAAATATTTAAACCTTTAAAATAAAAGGATAAATTAAATAATTTTTTAATATTGCTTATTTAATAAATAAATATATTAATATTAAGTTACTTTTATTACCCTTTATTAAAAAATTTAAAAATAATATTTTCTTTATTTTAAATTAATACGTTAAAGATATCTTTTAAAAAATTATTTTTAATATAAGCATAATATAAATATTTATTATAAAAAAGAAATAATATTAAACTTTTATATAAAACTTCTTTAAACGTAAATTAAAAATAAATAATAATTAAGTAGATAAAATAAATATTTAATTTAATAATAAATTTTTAATTAAATTTTTAAAAATAATTATAATTAATATTTTATTTAAATTAATTAATTTTTATATAATAAAATTAAATATTTTATTTTTCTTATATTTTAAAAATATAAACCATTTAAAGATATATTTAAATAACGTTATTAATTAATCAATTGGAAAAAGTAAAATAATAATAATAACGGTTATACGTAAATAAAAATATTTATAATTTTATTTTAATAATATAATTTATTTTATAAAAATTAAATTATAACATTTATATTTTTAATTTAATTAATTATTTATAAATAAATTATATAATTTATTAAATAAACTCAATTATAATATTAATATTAATAATATTAAAAAAAATTAATAAATTTTATTATTATTATTAAATAAAAAATAAAATTTTTTAAAGGTTTAAATTTGATTTAAAAAATTTAAATATAAAATTTAATTATAAAATAATTATTAATATTATATATTTTAATAAATAATTATATATAATTAATATAATTACAATTTTTTAATAATATAATTTATAAAAAATTATTTTAAATTAAAATATAAAAACTTTTAAATAATATTAAATAAATATTTATTTTAAACTTTTAATATTATTATTTATAATATTAATATTAATTTTAATAATATTAAATTTAAGAATAAAATTTATATTATAAATATTATTTATTAAAATTCTTATAAAGAGACTTATTAATTTATTGATAAAATTAAAGAATATTATAACTTTATACATAAAACTTATAAAATTATAATAATAAATTTTAAAACTTTAATTTAAAAATATTTAATTTTAAATAATAATTAAAATTATTAATAATATAATTAATTTAAATAATTTTGTATTTACTTTTTAATTTTTAAAATTTATTTAAAAATTAATATAAATTTATTATTAATTTTAATAAACTTTAAAAAAATATAAATAATTTAAAAATAATAATAAAAATTAAAAAGATTAAGATTATAACGTTTAATTAAAAATTTTTAAAATAGAAATAGTCTTAATATTTAAAAATTATTTATAATACTTAATAAAAAGTAAAATTAAAGTTTATTAAAAAGGAAAAATAAAAAAAATTATTATAAAATTATTATAATTATTAATAAAATATAACCATTATCTTTAATATTTTCAATAATATATTTATATTTAAAAATATATATATAAATTATACGTTAATTTAAAAAATCTTATATAAAAGTAAAAATTATAATTAAATTATTTAAATTTATAATTAATTTAAATAATTATAAATTATTTCTCGGAAAAATTTTTTATATATACCAATAATTTCTTATATATTATTTTATTATATTTATATTTTAAAGAATAAAATAACTTTAATTTAATATTTAAATTATAAATTAATAAAAAATAATTACGTTAAAATAAAATTTATAAAATATTTATTATATAAAAAATTAAACGCCTTATTTAAAATATTTTATTATTTAAAATATATAATATAATAATATATTAAAATATATAATATTTAAATTATAAATAATTTAAAAATTAAAGTTAAAAATATTTTTATACCATATAAAACGTTATAATTAATAGTTTAAAAATATAGCAATTTTAATAAAAAATTTATTATAATATATATATTTATTATTTAAAAATTAACCAATACTTTATTTTATCTTTAATTTTTATATTTTAATATTAGTAAATTATAATTAAAATATTATTATAATTTATATTTAATTAAAAATATTAATATAAAAGAAAGATTATATATACTTATTAATAAAATTAAAAAATAAATATTTTAAAAAAAATATTATTATATATTATTAAATTATTATATAATTTTGTAAAGTTAAATATATATTAATTTAAAATATATTTATATCCATTATTAATAAAAAATTATATATAAAATTATTAATTTTAACCTTATTCATTAATTATAAAATTAAATCTTTAAATTAATTAATTTATAAATAAATAATATTTTTAATATATTAATATTATAAAATTTTTTAATTATTAAAAATAAAATATTAATTAAGGTAAAAATTAAAATATATTTTTAAAAGATATTAAATAAAAAAATCGAGGATTTTAATAACTTATAAATTATTATTTATAATAAAGATTATAAAATTATTATAACTTAAAAAAGCTAAATTAAAAAGTTTAAATTTATAAATAGTAAATTATTAAATATAATTAAAAGATTTATAAAATAAAAAACTTAAAAAATATATATTGCGATTATTTATTAATCCAAAATTATTTTTAACTATTTTATAATAACTTAATAAATAAATTTTAAATTTAAAAAAGTAAAAGCCTTTAATATTAAAATTAAATAATAAATAAATAATTAAATATAAAGATTAAAATATATTAAATTAAATTTATAAAATTTACACGTATATATTTTTATTAATAAATTATTTATAAATAATAAAAATTTAAATTTATAAATTAAATATATTATTATTTAAAAATATAAAATTTATATTATTAAAAATATTATTTATTAATTATTTATTAAATATAAATAAATAACTTATATAATATTATTAATAAAATTTATAATATAATTTAAAGTTTTAATATTAATTACGTTATTTATTATATAATTAATATTATTTTTAAATAACTTTTTTTATTTAAAACCTTTTTTATTTTATATATTAACTTTTTTTCTTTATATTAATATTTAATATAAATAAATAACATTAATAAAAAAAAATTAATAATTAATTTAATAATTTTAACACAATTATATAAAAATCGAAAAATAAATAATATTTAATAAATATATAATATTTACAACCTTGTAAATGCTATAACAAAAGCCACTTCAAATGAAATAATAAAAAATTTAATAAAAAATAATTAAATTAATTTACAATTAAAAAGATAAATAAAACGCAAAAAATAATAAATTTACAACCAAGTAATTATAAAAAGAAAATAAAATAAATAATAATTAAATAATTTAAATATATTATGTATATAATTAATTTTTTTTAATTAAAAAAAAAAAAACAATATTTATATAAATACATTATATAAAAACAAATCCTTTCGTTTTTACAATAAATAATTTCTTTTTTAAACATTTATATTACACCAATTTTATCCCATTGATTTACTTATTACTTGCTTTACGTTTATCTTTTTTTACATTTTCTATTATTAATTAAGTATTTAAATAAATATGGCGAAAAATAATAATAAAGTAAACTTATAACAAATAAATTAAATACGATAAATTAATTATAATATTAATATTTAAAGAAAAACTATTTATTTTAAAAAAAGAATAAAAATTCGTTCTTTATATAATATATGGTATATAAATACATATTTTAATTAAAACGTATAACGTTATAATACGTTTATAAGTCATTTAACCATTAATAATAACTTACAATTTATAAAACTTATTTTAATTAAAAAAAAAATATAAAAAAATGCTTAAATAATATTAAATTAACAATTTAATTTTAAACTTTTAATTATTAATATTTATAATATTAATATTAATTTTAATAATTTTAATTTAAAAAAAAACTTTAATTAAATATATAATAATAAATTTATTTACGTTATTATTAACTAAAATTACATATAAAACCATTAACTTTTAACTTTTGTTTATTAATTATAAACTTAAAACACATTTTAAATTAATTAACTTATAAATAAATAATATATTTTAATATTAATATTATAAAATATTTAATAATTAAAAATAAAACATTAATTAAAATTAAAAATTAAAATACGCTTTTAAAAATATTAAATAAAACCAAGATTTTAATAACTTATAAATTACTATTTATCATAAAAAGAAAATTATAAATTATTATATTTAAAAAAAATTAAAAAATTTTAAACTTTTAATATAATTTTTTAAATATAAATTAAAAAAATTCGTAAAATAAAAGCTTAAAAAATATATATTATAATTATTTATTAATTCAGAAACTATTTTCGATTATTTAATAATAATTTAATATATTCAATTTAAATTAAAAAAATAAAAGTCTTTAATAATAAATTAAATATTAAGTAAATAATTAAACATAAAACTTAAATATATTAAATTAAACTATAAAATTTATACTTATATATTTTCGTTAATAAATTATTTGTATATAAATAATAAAAGCAAACTTATAAATCAAATATATTATTATTAAATAATAAAAAAAAACTATTAATTAAAATAATAAAAAAATTCGTATTATTAAAATATTATTTATTAATTATTTATTAAATATAAATATATAATTTATAACATATTTATTAATAAAATTTTATAAAGAATATAAAATTTTAACATTAATTATATTATTTATTATATAATTAATATTATTTACTAATCGTTTTTTACTTAAAACCTTTTTTTTATTTAATATATTAACTTTTTTTCTTTATTAATACTTAATATAAATGGATAACATTAATAATAAAAGAGTTAATAATTAGATATAATAATATTAAAACAATTATATAAAAACAAAAAATAAATAATATTTATTAAATATATAACATTTATTTATAACTTTATAAACGTTATAATAAAATAACTTTAAATAAAACAATAAAAAACAATAAAAAAATAATTAAAGTGTGTATAATTAAAGATAAATAAAATAAAATAAAGACTTTCCCAATTAATTAATTACGAAAATAAAATGCAATAGTATAATTAAATAACTTATAAACGTATTATAACGTAATATATATTTAATTAAAAAGAAAAGTAATGTTATATATTTTATATTATATAAAAAATAAGTTTTCCTCGTTTTTTTTT